>WNWK01000759.1:367683-388717 GCA_009830355.1 Cherax destructor
TATTATTATTATTATTATTATTATTATTATTCATGCAGCAGCTGTATAAGCAAGGGTTAACTCATTAATTATAATGGACCATTCAACGCTATATTTCAATATCAAAATTAGCACAATGTGATTTAGAGTGCCAAGCTTCCCTCAGAGTGCTAAGCTTCATCACTAAGAGTGTCAAGCTTCACTAAGAGTGCCAAGCTTCCTTCAGAGTGCCAAGCTTCCCTCAGAGTGCCAACCTTCATCACTAAAAGTGCCAAGCTTCCCTAAGAGTGCCAAGCTTCACTAAATGTGCCAAGCTTCCCTAAGAGTGTCACGCTTCCCTCAGAGTGCCACGCTTCCCTCAGAGTGCCACGCTTCCCTCAGAGTGCCACGCTTCCCTCAGAGTGCCACGCTTCCCTCAGAGTGCCACGCTTCCCTCAGAGTGCCAAGCTTCCTTAAGAGTGCCAAGCTTCCCTAAGATTGTCAAGCTTCACTAAGAGTGCCAAGCTTCACTAAGAGTGCCAAGCTTCACTAAGAGTGCCAGGTTGTTATTCCCGCTGCCGTAGTTTCGTCAGAGAGTACGACCACCTGGACCCTGGGCCCGGCACCGCAATAATGCAAGAGCTATGATAGGTTCACTACGGCGTCTGGCAGCGCGGCAGCCAACAAGCATTAGCAACTATGTTATGATAACTTGATGATAACAATGTTATGATAACTTTATTATAACAATGTTATGATAACTTGATGATAACAATGTTATGATAACTTGATGATAACAATGTTATGATAACTTGATGATAACAATGTTATGATAACTTGATGATAACAATGTTATGATAACTTGATGATAACAATGTTATGATAACTTGATGATAACAATGTTATGATAACTTTGATGATAACAATGTTATGATAACTGATGATAACATGTTATGATAACTTGATGATAACAATGTTATGATAACTTGATGATAACAATGTTGTACTATGATAACTTTATGTTATAACTTGATGATAACAATGTTATGATAACTTGATGATAACAATGTTATGATAACTATATACAATGTGATAACTTGATGATAACAATGTTATGATAACTTGATGATAACAATGTTATGATAACTTGATGATAACAATGTTATGATAACTTATTCATGTTATAAATGATGATAACAATGTTATGATAACTTGATGATAACAATGTTATGATAACTTGATGATAACAATGTTATGATAACTTGATGATAACAATGTTATGATAACTTTATTATAACAATGTTATGATAACTTGATGATAACAATGTTATGATAACTTGATGATAACAATGTTATGATAACTTTATGATAACTTGATGATAACAATGTTATGATAACTGATGATAACAATGTTATGATAACTTTATGATAACTTAATGATAACAATGTTATGATAACTTGATGATAACAATGTTATGATAACTTGATGATAACAATGTTATGATAACTTGATGATAACAATGTTATGATAACTTGATGATAACAATGTTATGATAACTTGATGATAACAATGTTATGATAACTTGATGATAACAATGTTATGATAACTTGATGATAACAATGTTATGATAACTTGATGATAACAATGTTATGATAACTTGATGATAACAATGTTATGATAACTTGATGATAACAATGTTATGATAACTTGATGATAACAATGTTATGATAACTTAATGATAACAATGTTATGATAACTTGATGATAACAGTGTTATGATAACTTGATGATAATGTTATGACAACTTGATGATAACAATGTTATGATAACTTGATGATAACAATGTTATGATAACTTGATAACAGTGCTATGGTAACTTCGTGATAATTACATTATGATAACTTTATTATAACAACGTAATGATAACTACATGATAACAATATTCTGATAACGTAATGATAACTATATGATAACAAAGCTCTGATAACCTTATACCTGGAGTATACCTGGAGAGAGCTTGGGGGGTCAACGACCCCGCGGCCCGGTCTGTGACCAGGTTATGATAACTTTATGATGACGTAATAACTTCATGATAACAATATAATGATAACTTCATGATAACGTAATGATAACTTTATAGCAACGTATGATAACTTTATTATAACGTAATCATAACTTCATGATAACGTAATAATAACTTTATGATAACTTCATGATAACGAAATTGCTTATGATAACGTAATAACTTTATAACAACGTAATGATAACTTTATAACAACGTAATGATAACTTTATAACAACGTAATGATAATTTTATAACAACGTAATGATAACTTTATAACAACGTAATGATAACTTTATAACAACGTAATGATAACTTTATAACAACGTAATGATAACTTTATAACAACGTAATGATAACTTTATGATAAAAACCATCATTAATGATAACGAAAAAATATTCACTCAACATCAACGAAAAACATTTCTCGCGGAACGAAAATAAATCTTTCTCACTCTGGAGTAAACAAGAAAATAAATCTTTCTCACGCTGGAATAAACAAGAAAATAAATCTTTCTCACTCTGGAATAAACTAGAAAATAAATCTTTCTCACGCTGGAATAAACAAGAAAATAAATCTTTCTCACTCTGGAATAAACAAGAAAATAAATCTTTCTCACTCTTGAATAAACAAGAAAATAAATCTGTCTCACTCTGGAATAAACAAGAAAATAAATCTTTCTCACTCTGGAATAAACAAGAAAATAAATCTTTCTCACTCTGGAATAAACAAGAAAATAAATCTGTCTCACTCTGGAATAAACAAGAAAATAAATCTTTCTCACTCTGGAATAAACAAGAAAATAAATCTTTCTCACTCTGGAATAAACAAGAAAATAAATCTTTCTCACTCTGGAATAAACAAGAAAATAAATCTTTCTCACTCTGGAATAAACAAGAAAATAAATCTTTCTCACTCTGGAATAAACAAGAAAATAAATCTTTCTCACTCTGGAATAAACAAGAAAATAAATCTTTCTCACTCTGGAATAAATGAGAAAATAAATCTTTCTCACGCTGGAATAAACAAGAAAATAAATCTGTCTCACTCTGGAATAAACAAGAAAATAAATCTTTCTCACTCTGGAATAAACAAGAAAATAAATCTTTCGCACTCTGGAATAAACAAGAAAATAAATCTTTCTCACTCTGGAATAAACAAGAAAATAAATCTTTCTCACTCAGTAAGTTAACTTGAAGGAAAACAACGTCTGCTTTCAACAACAACAAAAATAACTCGAACTGTTATCAGGAATATTGTTATCACAGTTATCTCATCTCAGTTATCACAGTTCTCACAATTATCACAGTAATCATTGTTATCACAGTTGCTGCGATCACAGTTATCACTATTGTTATCACTATTTTTTCACTCTTGTTAGCACAATTATCAGAGTTGTCACCACGGCAGAGTTATCACTTGTGAAGATAACAGCGATGACTCACCACCTGGAGTCTACCTGAAGAAGGGAGTTCCGGGGGTCAGCGCCCCCCGCCGCCACCTCCATTACACTCATCAACACAATCACCAACAATCACGATACAGTCACAACGCAATCGCCGACAATTACCAATACAGTCACTAACATTCTCCAACAATCACAACACAGTCACCAGCAATTCCCTCCACAGTCTCCAACAATCATAACACAATCAACAATAGCAACAGAATCTCCAAAAATCTCAACACAGTCACCAACAATCCCACCACAATCTCCAACAGTCACAACACAGTCACCGACAATCCCACCACAATCTACAACAGTCACAACACAGTCACCAACATTATCACCACAGTCTCCAACAATCATAACACAATCGACAACAACAACACAATCTCCAACAATCGCAACACTATCGCCAACAATCACAACAATAACAACACTATCGCGATAATCACAACACGAATCGCCAACAATCACAACAATCTCCAACAATCGCTATAAAATCACCAACAATACACAGATGAACAACAACATGCAGATTAATCTCTTGATCAGCGCAGCATCACCCATCAAAACCTCACAACTGATACTTCTTCTCTCTCTCTCTCTCTCTCTCTCTCTCTCTCTCTCTCTCTCTCTCTCAAAATATTCGTTACATTGCTTAGTTATTGTTTTTTCGGTGAAAATTTATTACTATCATCAAGATTTTAATTTCGCTGGGAGGCAAAAACTGCTGCGTCGGTAAACACGCACCGTGTTATCTCTTGACGTAAACAAACACAGTAAACACGCCCCGTGTTATCTCTTGACGTAAACAAACACAGTAAACACGCCCCGTGTTATCTCTTGACGTAAACAAACACAGTAAACACGCCCCGTGTTATCTCTTGACGTAAACAAACACAGTAAACACGCCCCGTGTTATCTCTTGACGTAAACAAACACAGTAAACACGCCCCGTGTTATCTCTTGACGTAAACAAACACAGTAAACACGCCCCGTGTTATCTCTTGACGTAAACAAACACAGTAAACACGCCCCGTGTTATCTCTTGACGTAAACAAACACAGTAAACACGCCCCGTGTTATCTCTTGACGTAAACAAACACAGTAAACACGCCCGTGTTATCTCTTGACGTAAACAAACACAGTAAACACGCCCCGTGTTATCTCTTGACGTAAACAAACACAGTAAACACGCCCCGTGTTATCTCTTGACGTAAACAAACACAGTAAACACGCACCGTGTTATCTTTTGACGTAAACAAACACAGTAAACACGCCCCATGTTATCTCTTGACGTAAACACAGTAAACACGCCCCGTGTTATCTCTTGACGTAAACAAACACAGTAAACACGCCCCGTGTTATCTCTTGACGTAAACAAACACAGTAAACACGCCCCGTGTTATCTCTTGACGTAAACAAACACAGTAAACACGCCCCGTGTTATCTCTTGACGTAAACAAACACAGTAAACACGCACCGTGTTATCTTTTGACGTAAACAAACACAGTAAACACGCCCCATGTTATCTCTTGACGTAAACACAGTAAACACGCCCCGTGTTATCTCTTGACGTAAACAAACACAGTAAACACGCCCCGTGTTATCTCTTGACGTAAACAAACACAGCAAACACGCCCCGTGTTATCTCTTGACGTAAACAAACACAGTAAACACGCCCCGTGTTATCTCTTGACGTAAACAAACACAGTAAACACGCCCCGTGTTATCTCTTGACGTAAACAATCACAGTAATCACGCCCCATGTTATCTCTTGACGTAAACAATCACAGTAAACACGCCCCATGTTATCTATTGACGTAAACAAACACAGTAAACACGCCCCGTGTTATCTCTTGACGTAAACAAACACAGTAAACACGCCCCGTGTTATCTCTTGACGTAAACAAACTCAGTAAACACGCACCGTTTTATCTCTTGACGTAAACAATCACAGTAAACACGCCCCATGTTATCTCTTGACGTAAACAAACACAGTAAACACGCCCCGTGTTATCTCTTGACGTAAACAAACACAGTAAACACGCCCCGTGTTATCTCTTGATGTAAACAAACACAGTAAACACGCCCCGTGTTATCTCTTGACGTAAACAAACACAGTAAACACGCTCCGTGTTATCTCTTGACGTAAACAAACTCAGTAAACACGCACCGTGTTATCTCTTGACGTAAACAATCACAGTATACACGCCATGTGTTATCTCTTGACGTAAACAAACACAGTAAACACGCCCCGTGTTATCTCTTGACGTAAACAAACACAGTAAACACGCTCCATGTTATCTCTTGGCGTAAACAAACACAGTAAACACGCACCGTGTTATCACTTGGCGTAAACAAACACAGTAAAAACGCCCGTGTTATCTCTTGACGTAAACAAACACAGTAAACACGCTCCGTGTTATCACTTGGCGTAAACAAACACAGTAAACACGCTCCGTGTTATCACTTGGCGTAAACAAACACAGTAAAAACGCACCGTGTTATCTCTTGACGTAAACAAACACAGTAAACACGCTCCGTGTTATCTCTTGGCGTAAACAAACACAGTAAACACGCACCGTGTTATCACTTGGCGTAAACAAACACAGTAAAAACGCACCGTGTTATCTCTTGACGTAAACAAACACAGTAAACACGCTCCGTGTTATCACTTGGCGTAAACAAACACAGTAAACACGCTCCGTGTTATCACTTGACGTAAACAAACACAGTAAACACGCACCGTGTTATCACTTGGCGTAAACAGAGCTGAAAAAACAGTAAACACACACTCCATGTTATAATTTGACGTAAACAGAGTAAACAAGCTCCAAGTTATCACGTGACGTAAACAAACGTTAGGTTGGGGTCGACACATACACAGTGTTGGGAGGCGGTTGTTTACCAACACAGCAGTATTGCTTGTTTACCAACACAAGGTCAACACAACAGTGTTGCAGGTAGTTACTTACCAACACAAGGTCAACACACTAGTGTTGCGAGGCGAGGCGAGGTGAGGCAAGGCGAGGTGAGGCGAGGCGAGGTGAGGTGAGGTGAGGCGAGGCGAGGTGAGGTGAAGTCCTGGTCTCCTCAACCAAAACACAACATGAACAAAGTAGTCGAACATAATTTTAACTGGATTCAACCAGTACCTCGACACCTTCAATTTTTCCTCGTGGATTTCTTGTTTGCATCAAGCAAATAACCCGCACAGAGTAGAGAGAACCTTATCACGACGTTTCGGTCTGACCTGGATCGTTTACAAGTCACACTAACACACGAAGGTGAGGGTGCCAGGTTATATAGGAAAGAGGAGGCCGGGGCAGGACAAAGAGAGAACGAAACAAGACGTGGAGAAGTAGTGGCAGAGGTAATACTGACACTGGCAGTAGTAATAGTAGTAATAGTAGTAGCAGTAGTAGAGGAAGTAGTGGTAGACAGACAGGAAAGTACTGAGCACTGTTCCAGTCACGATATTGTGACTGTTTTTCTAACCTTCTTCTTATCATCCCTGATTATAGAAATTTTCGTAAAGTCGACTTTTGCCCGATTTACAAAATATCCATTTACAAGTCTGTAAATGGGTGATGTAAGTTTATTTGCATGTATACATTATAGGAGGTCAAAAATCCTGGTAGAATAAGACATACCCGTGTGTCTCATCCCTGCTTCTGTAGTATTGTGGATGAGACACATCCGGACGCAAGGATAGCTTATCCAGCAGGGATTGTATGCAATGGTTGTGGATAAGGATTAGCCGAATCAAATGTTCTCATTGTGGACAAACTGTCGCTCTGTGTAGAGCTTAATTTAGGCTCGTTTCTCTCTGTGTAGAGCTTAATTTAGGCTCGTTTCTTTCTGTGTAGAGCTTAATTTAGGCTCGTTTCTTTCTGTGTAGAGCTTAATTTAGGCTCGTTTCTCTCTGTGTAGAGCATAATTTAGGCTCGTTTCTCTCTGTGTAGAGCTTAATTTAGGCTCGTTTCCCTCTGTGTAGAGCTTAATTTAGGTTCGTTTCTCTCTGTGTAGAGCTTAATTTAGGCTCGTTTCTCTCTGTGTAGAGCTTAATTTAGGTGTCTCTGTTATAGCTCAATCTGTTCTGTAGAGCTTAATTTAGGCTCGTTTCTCTCTGTGTAGAGCTTAATTTAGGCTCGTTTCTCTCTGTGTAGAGCTTAATTTAGGCTCGTTTCTCTCTGTGTAGAGCTTAATTTAGGCTCGTTTCTCTCTGTGTAGAGCTTAATTTAGGCTCGTTTCTCTCTGTGTAGAGCTTAATTTAGGCTCGTTTCTCTCTGTGTAGAGCTTTATCATGTTATTCTTGTTGGCAATTCACCTTTTCTTCCACAAAAAAGGTCTCTCTCTCTCTCTCTCTCTCTCTCTCTCTCTCTCTCTCTCTCTCTCTCTCTCTCCAACGTGATTTTTTATATAAATTTTTTTTATTTATGACTAAAAAAAATATATAGCGCAGAATTTAAGGAATATTTTGAGTGCTTTAAAATGTATTCTACAATTTTTTTTCTAAGTCGAATCATCACTAATAACGAATTCCTACGGATAACAATTTCGTGTCACGAATTATGGTAGATTTTATTTGACTGTTTTGTTGTTTCGTAAACAATTTTATCAGTTATTTTCGTATATTTTTGTTTTAATGTAAAAACATAATTATTACGCAGCTCTGAGAGGCGAGAAGAGGCGCTTAGAAGGGAGGGAAGTTGAATGATAGCTCTAGGCCTTTCGTGTTGCAATCAACACATCATCAGGAGCTTGTAATGTTGCAAGCAAATACGACCACAGGAAGGAACAACGGCGCTTCCTGTATACATACATATGTATCCTCCCTCTCTCATGTCCCTCTTCCAATCCCCTCCCTCCCTCCTTTCTTCCCTCCCTCCCTCCCTCCTTTCTTCCATCCCTCCCTCCCTCCTTTCTTCCCTCCCTCCCTCCTAATCCCACCGGCAAATCAGTTTCGTCAACCAATGGATGAACAGGTTTAGAGAACCCTGGGCTGGTACTGGCTGTTACTGTGCACACCAGCTGTGATCTTACCTTCACCCTGGTCGTAACTACCGTCTTAGGATGGTCGTTCATCCACGCCCGCCCTCCACTTCTGGACGACCATCCTCAGTGACTGTTTCTCCTCTAACCACGACCACCTTGACTCGTTTAGATGAGCATATGAGGTCGTTTAATGAGTCTTAGGGTCGTTAGCTAAGCCCATCTGAGTTTTGCTAACCTAGATGGGCTTAGGCTCGTTAAACGACCTATGATCATCTAGCAAACACCACTACCAACACCACAACAACAATACCAACACCACTACCAACACCACAACAACAATACCAACACCACATCAACAATACCAACACCACTACTAACACCACAACACCACTACCAACACCACAACAACAATATCAACACCACAACAACAATACCAACACCACAACAACAATACCAACACCACAACAACAATACCAACACCACAACACCACTACCAACACCACAACAACAATACCAACACCACAACAACAATACCAACACCACAACACCACTACCAACACCACAACAACAATACCAACACCACTACCAACACCACAACAACAATACCAACATCACAACAACAATACCAACACCACAACAATAATACAACCACTACCAACACCACAACACCACTACCAACACCACAACAACAATACCAACACCACAACAATAATACCAACACTACAACAACAATACCAACACCACAACAACAATATCAACACCACAACACCACTACCAACACCACAACAACAATACCAACACCACAACAACAATACCAACACCACAACAACAATACCAACACTACAACAACAATACCAACACCACAACAACAAATAACAACACCACAACACCACTACCAACACCACAACAACAATACCAACACCACAACAACAATACCAACACCACAACAACAATCCAACACCACATACAACAATACAACACCACAACAATAATACAACACCTACCAACACCACAACAACAATACCAACACCACTACTAACACCACAACAACAATACCAACACCACAACAACAATACCAACACCACAACAACAATACCAACACCACAACAACAATACCAACACCACAACAACAATACCAACACCACAACAACAATACCAACACCACAACAACAATACCAACACCACAACAACAATACCAACACCACAACAACAATACCAACACCACAACAACAATACCAACACACAAAAACAATACCAACACCACAACAACAATACCAACACCACCAACAATACCAACACACAACAATACCAACACCACAACAACAATACCAACACACAACAATACCAACACCACAACAACAATATCAACACCACAACAACAATACCAACATCACAACAACAATACCAACATCACAACAACAATATCAACACCACAACAACAATACCAACATCACAACAACAATATCAACACCACAACAACAATACCAACACCACAACAACAATACCAACACCACAACAACAATACCAACACCACAACAACAAATAACCCACAACAACAATCCAACAACAAACAATACAACACCACTACCAACACCACAACAACAATACCAACACCACAACAACAATACCAACACCACAACAACAATACCAACACCACAACAACAATACCAACACCACAACAACAATACCAACACCACAACAACAATACCAACACCACAACAACAATACCAACACCACAACAACAATATCAACACCACAACAACAATACCAACATCACAACAACAATACCAACACCACAACAACAATACCAACACCACAACAACAATATCAACACCACAACAACAATACCAACACCACAACAACAATACCAACACCACAACAACAATATCAACACCACAACAACAATACCAACATCACAACAACAATACCAACACCACAACAACAATATCAACACCACAACAACAATACCAACATCACAACAACAATACCAACATCACAACAACAATACCAACACCACAACAATAGAAGCTTGATTCTATTACACATATTCCTCTCAACCATGGACTTGCTTGATACAACTTTTAGCGTCTTTTGAAAATCAATTGGCTGGTTAAAATCTCTCACATGAATAAAGAGAGCATAGACTCTTGTCCACTTAGTTCAACACTTTTCCCAGTTTGACCGTAATAAACTTTATCACATTATTAAAATTCTTAAGTAGTGAAGGTATACTGCGATTCTTAAAAAATAGTTTTGAATATTGGTTTAGGATTATACAAATTAGACTCATTTATAATTAATGAAATTTTGAAAAAAAATATAAGATATATTCTACAAGTTAAAATCTTAAAGCTTGGGTAGAATAGAAGCTGTGTTTGACAGGTCCTTGACCACCTCTCCCGAGTCATTATAAAAGGTTCAGGTGTTGTATGTTGACCGTGAAGTGTAATCTCGCCCTTATATACCTTCTTCTAATAGTTTATTTTTATAGTTCCTTGACAATGTGAGAAGTCACGAAAGCGTTTGAAATTTCACTATTTTCTTCACAGTGGTTGTTTTGTATATATATATATATATATATATATATATATATATATATATATATATATATATATATATATATATATATATATATATATATATATATATTTTTTTTTTTTTTATTAACACATCGGCCGATTCCCACCAAGGCAGGGTGGCCGAAAAGAAAAACTTTCATCATCATTCACTCCATCACTGTCTTGCCAGAAGGGTGCTTTACACTACAGTTATAAAACTGCAACATTAACACCCTCCTTCAGAGTGCCGGCACTGTACTTCCCATCTCCAGAACTCAAGTCCGGCCTGCCGGTTTCCTGAATCCTTCATAAATGTTACTTTGCTCACACTCCAACAGCACGTCAAGTATTAAAACCATATGCCTCCATTCACTCCTATCAAATACGCTCACACATGCTTGCTGGAAGTCCAAGCCCTCGCACACAAAACTTCCTTTACCCTCCTCCAACCTTTCCTAGGCCGACCCCTACCCGCCTTCCCTCCACTACAGATTTATACACTCGAAGTCACTCTGTCTCGTTCCATTCTCTCTACATGTCCAAACCACCTCAACAACCCTCCTCAGCTCTCTGGACAATCGTTTTGGTGATCCCGCACCTCCTCCTAATTTCCAAACTCCGAATTCTCTGCATTATATTCACACCACACATTGACCTCAGACATGACATCTCCACTGCCTCCAGCCTTCTCCTCGTTGCAACATTCATCACCCATGCTTCACACCCATATAAGAGCGTTGGTATAACTATACTCTCATACATTCCTCTCTTTACTTCCATGGACAAGGTTCTTTGTCTCCACAGACTCGAAGTGCTCCACTCACCCTTTTCCCTCATCAATTCTATGATTCACCTCATCCTTCATAGACCCATCCGCCGACATGTCCACTCCAAAATATCTGAATACATTCACCTCCTCCATACTCTCTCCTCCAATCTGATATCCAATCTTTCGTCACCTATTCTTTTTGTTATCCTCATCACCTTACTCTTTCCTATATTCACTTTCAATTTTCTTCTTTTACACACCCTACCAAATTCATCCACCAACCTCTGCAGCTTCTCTTCAGAATCTCCCAAAGCACAGTGTCATCAGCAAAAAGCAACTGTGACAACTCCCACTTTGTATTTGCTTCTTTATCTTTTAGCCCAACACCTCTTGCCAAGACCTCGCATTCACTTCTCTTACAACCCCATCTATAAATATATTGAACAACCACGGTGACATCACACATCCTTGTCTAAGGCCCACTTTTACTGGGAAATAGTCCCCTTCCCTCCTACACACTCTAACCTGAGCCTCACTATCCTCATAAAACTCTTCACTGCTTTCAGTAACCTTCCTCCTATTCCATACACCTGCAACATCTGCCACATTGCCCCCTATCTACCCTATCATACGCCTTTTCCAAATCCATAAATGCCACAAAACATCTTTACCCTTATCCAAATACTGTTCACCTATATGTTTCACTGTAAACACTTGGTCTACACACCCCCTACCTTTCCTAAAGCCCCTTGTTCATCTGCTATCCTGCTTTCTGTTTTACTCTTAATTCTTTCAATAATAACTCTACCATACACTTTACCAGGTACACTCAACACACTTATTCCCCTATAATTTTTGCACTCTCTTTTGTCCCCTTTGCCTTTATACAAAGGAACAATACACGCTCTCTGCCAATCCCTAGGTACCTTACCCTCTTCCATACATTTATTAAATAATAGCACCAACCACTCCAAAATTATATCCCCACCTGCTTTTAACATTTCTATCTTTATCCCATCAATCCCAGCTGCCTTACCCCTTTCATTCTACCCACTGCCTCACGAACTTTCCCTACACCCACAACTGGCTCTTCCACACTCTACAAGATGTTATTCCTCCTTGCCCTACACACGAAATCACAGCTTCCCTGTCTTCATCAACATTTAACAAATCCTCAAAATATTCTTCCATCTTCCGATACCTCTAACTTCCATTTAATAACTCTCCTCTCCTATTTTTAACTGTCAAATCCATTTGTTCTCTAGGCTTCCTCAACTTATTAATCTCATTCCAAAACTTTTCTTATTTTCAACAAAATTTGCTGATAACATCTCACCACTCTCTCATCTGCTCTCTTTTACATTGCTTCACCACTCTTTTTAACCTCTCTTTTCTCTCCATATACTCTTCCCTCCTTGCATCACTTCTACTTTGTAAAACCTCTCATATGCTAACTTTTTCTCCCTTACTACTCTCTTTACATCATCATTCCACCAATCGCTCCTCTTCCTCCGCACCCACTCGCCTGTAACCACAAACTTCTGCTGAACACTCTAACACTACATTTTTAAATCTACCCCATACATTTTCGACCCCATTGCCTACACCTCACTAGCCCATCTATCCTCCAATAGTTGTTTATATCTTACCCTAACTGCCTCCTCTTTTAGTTTATAAACCTTCACCTCTCTTTACTTACTGATTCTATTTTCCTTGTATCCCATCTACCTTTACTCCCACTGTAGCTATAACTAAAAAGTGATCTGATATATCTGTAGCCCTCTATAAACATGTACATCCTGAAGTCTACTCAACAGTCTTTTATCTACCAATACATAGTCCAACAAACTACTGTCATTACGCCCTACATCATATCTTGTATACTTATTTATCCTCTTTTTCTTAAAATATGTATTACCTATAACTAAACCCCTTTCTATACAAAGTTCAATCAAAGGGCTCCCATTATCATTTACACCTGGCACCCCAAACTTACCTACCACACCCTCTCTGCATGTTTCTCCCACTTTAGCATTTAGGTCCCCTACCACAATTACTCTCTCATTTGGTTCAAAAGTTCCTATACATTCGCTTAACATCTCCCAAAATCTCTCTCTCTCCTCTACACTCCTCTCTTCTTCAGGTGCATACACGCTTATTATGACCCACTTTTCGCATCCGACCCTTATTTTAATCCACATAATCCTTGAATTTACACATTTATATTCCTCTTTCCTTCCATAACTGATCCTTCAACATTATTGCTACCCCTTCCTTAGCTCTAACTCTCTCAGATACTCCTGACTTAATCCCATTTATTTCTCCCCACTGAAACTCGCCTACCCCTTCAGCTTTGTTTCGCTTAGGGCCAGGACATCCAACTTCTTTTCATTCATAACATCGGCAATCATCTCTTTCTTATCATCCACACTACATCCACGCACATTCAGACAACCCAATTTTATAAAGTTTTCTTCTTCTCGTTATATATATATATATATATATATATATATATATATATATATATATATATATATATATATATATATATATATATATATCATTTCTTGTAAGTTCTCCTTTTTTTTGCTTCATTTTTCCCAATTGTTACTTCGTCTTTCAATATTGTTTTGCTGATGATGATGGTGGCAGTGTTGCTTCACCTTCTCCCTTGTGTTGCTTCACCTTCTCCCTTGTGTTGCTTCACCTTCTCACTTTGCTATCTATCTCCTGAACTTATAATTCTTACCTCTACATTTTTGAGTCAACCAAAAAGTTTATGTTTATGTTATATTTTAGGTTATAAGAGAGATGGCAAGAATTAGGATGGGACAAGGATTTTGATAAGATACACTAATAAAATAGAGAGAGAGAGAAGAGAGAGAGAGAGAGAGAGAGAGAGAGAGAGAGAGAGAGAGAGAGAGAGAGAGAGAGAGAGAGAGAGAGAGAGAGAGAGAGAGAGAGAGAGAGAGGTTAAGATGTCTGACTATTTATAGTAGTAGTTTTTATCACATAGTGACGAGTGGGTTAGTTAGTGGAATGTTCATATTGATACTTCTTCATCCTCCTCAGACACTGCCCGTCATCCTTCCAAAGTCTTCCCACTCATTCCCTCGTCTTCTGATATATAGCTTCTTCATTACATATTCCCTACTCCACCTGACAGTTCTTTCTCTGTTTACTTCCACAATTATTCCAAACTCAGCACTGTAATAGCGCCCAGAGGCCTTCCATGATCTATGCTTCCTACATCAGATGTACTTAGGATAACTATTAGATTCAGTCTTGCCGGTTCATCCCTCCTCTCCCCTCTCGTCTCTTTCTCTCTCTCTCTCTCATGTTGTCTCCCTCACATACTAGCAAATCAAGTTTTCCATCACCACCTGCATCGTCTCTATGGTTCCAGTCATTCATTTGTGTGTGTGTGTGTGTGTGTGTGTGTGTGTGCGCAGGTGCATGTATGTACGTAAGCGTGTGTGTGTACACCCTCAGCCACAACACAATTACAACTGGGGAGCGCCTCTTCATCGAGTAGGGCGAAGCGGCGGGTCCCAAACCAATTTACGTTAATCCCACTTTACGTACGGCTCTGGGCAACGACCAAATGTGACCCGGGTTTATCACCGCGGGGAGACCACACGCCACACTCGCGTTTTCCCCACCAGCAAAACTATATATAATATCTCTCCTGCGGTTCGCGTAACGGCGCTTCCGCGAGCGTATTTTCGGAGCTTGGGCAGAGATTTTAGCGGCCCTCTTGCCTCACTGGCTCTACTGGATGGGATATTTTATTTGTGGGGAGACTGGCAACGACACTGAGACGCACCAGCCAGGGTTAGTAGCACAGAGGTAAATATTTTCTGGCCTTGTGTCTGTCGTTACTTAGCGGGAGGCTGGTGGTGGTGGTGTTGGTGGTGTTGGTGGTGGTGTTGGTGGTGTTGGTGGTGGTTGTGGTTGTGGTTGTAGTCGTCGTCCTCGTTGTAGAAGTGGTAATGATGAAAGAGACAGAGAAAGAGGAAGACAGCAAGTACCAGTAACCAGAGAGCCGTATCAGTACTCTCATTCACTGGCAAGATCCTCTAAATAATGATATAACGACAATTGCCAACATTTTTGGAGAGCTTTGGGACGTGTGGTCTGTAACAATGCAGCTCCGCAGCTGAGCTGTTAAACCTGTCCCCTTTGTGGCAGTAGTCACTATATGAATCCAAGATCAGTTGTGTACCAGCACTGGACATTGTGGCTGCCATGACACTAGTATTGTACCAGGGACCACTAGATAAACTACAAGCACTTGGAGGCTCTGGCTCCTCTCTACACCTCCTTACTGACTACCTTCAACCGAGTACAGTCTGTAAAGCGAAGTCTCTCACTTGAGTAGAGTCTGTAAGTCACTCGGTACCAGCGTACCACAAGGGAATGTGTTGGGTCTGTAGCTTTGAATTATTCTTTCACATTCCTACAGTACTTCACCTCATTCCCAAATTCCACTGTCCTGCAGATGACTGCAGTCTAACATTTGCTCATATGCTCATTAATAACTCAACACACAGACAGAAACTCGGGATATTAATTGATCTGTATATTTCGGCCCCCTTCTGGGATCCTCTTCAGATCAATTAATCTCCTGAGTTTTTGCCTGCATGTGCGTTACTACTGAACACTGCCAAGTGTTCAGTACACCTTAGTTATTCATCTGCTTATATAGAAAAACATATACACTGTCCCCAGGCAGGGCAGTCACTGTCCCCAGGCAGGGCAGTCACTGTCCCCAGGCAGGGCAGTCACTGACCCCAGGCAGGGCAGTCACTGTCCCCAGGCAGGGCAGTCACTGACCCCAGGCAGGGCAGTCACTGTCCCCAGGCAGGGCAGTCACTGACCCCAGGCAGGGCAGTCACTGTCCCCAGGCAGGGCAGTCACTGACCTGCTACTGTATAACGCTGGTACGTTGGCTTGAGAACACAGTGATGGTGTTCAGAGCGCATTATGTCTCTACTTGGTGATCAGTAACAATAACAATACAATACCAACACGGAAACGATTAAGACACATGTGCAACACCTGCGTATCTTTATTGTCGAAAACGTTTCTCCCGCTTTGCAGGGTTTTTCCAGGCGACAACAGAGGTGACTAATACTGTAGACAGCAGTCACGATGGTGTGACTCGTCAGCCTTGAAGAAATAGTTTTGGAGCTGAATACATCTGAAGGGTGAGGGACTGACCACCTCAGAACTACTGCTTCATAGCTGACCGACTCATTACATCTTGATATCTCCACTGCTTCTGCTGAATACAAAAGTTGTCACCTCTGTATTCAACTGAAGAAGCCTGCAAAGCAGGCGAAACGTTCCGACAATAATGATATCCAACTGTTACCTGTGTCTTAGTTATCTACTCAGCGATGAAGTTGATATCCAGAGGGAGAGATATGCCTCTACTATTACATTAAAGAATCATGTGAGGAATCTTGCAAGGAAGACTGTCGGATAGCAAACAGCAGTGAGGCCTATGTCGTACTCTCTTGACAGCAGAGGCTTCATAACTCTTTACGAGGCGTGAGTTAACTCTTACCATGAGTATGCATCATTTTCTTGGACTGACAGTATTGTCAACTTGTTTACAAGATACTGGACTCTGTATAGCGACTCATCTCTGGCCTCAACCTGACGTGGCTCAACTTTAGTTTCAGCCACAATAATTTCAACACTGGAGAGATGCAGGTGGACTATTTACAAGGCCATTGTTCTCAATGTCCTCAACTTGGCTCATTCTCGTGGTTACCCAGGAGACAGCTATTACACCACAAGACGGGCAACAACCACCAGCAGTCTCACTATAACTCTACCATTCTCAGCAATCATTCATTCCTCGAAGATTCGTCTCTGTATACCTGGAGAGGGTTTCGGGGGTCAACGCCCCCGCGGCCTGGTCTGAGACCAGGCGTCGTGGTGGATCAGGGCCTGATCAACTAGGCTGTTACTGCTGACCGCACGCAAACTGACGTACGAACTACAGCCCGGCTGGTCAGGTACTGACTTTAGGTGTCTGTCTAGCGCCTTCTTGAAGACAGCCAGGGGTCTATTGGTAATCCCCCTTATGTATGCTGGGAGGCAGTTGAACAGTCTTGGGCCCCTGACACTTATTGTGTTGTCTCTCAGTGAAGATCAGTGGCAGCAGATGAGCTGACTAAAGGAGAGAAAGCTGCGGCTGACAGCTGCTCTCAGCTTCATCTTGTTCCTCACATACAGTTTTATACAAAGTACACAGCTGCATGCTAATGTTATAAATGCTTCTAAGATCAGGAGGTGCAGTGAAGTGAGACAGAAGAGCATTACTTAGCTTGTTACCTTAATGATGGATCTCTGAAGCTAATCCTTCTCTATCCCATCCTTCCCTCCCTCCTTCCTTCCTTCCCTCCCTCTGCATCTTCTAATCCCTCCTTCCTTGCACATACTCCCTCCTTCAAAACATTTCCCTCACTCCCTTAATCATTTCCAGCCCTACTTTCCTCCACATCTTCCCCCTCCCCACCTACCCATTCTCTCCTTCCCTCCCTCCACGCATTCCCTCCCTCCCTCCCTCCACGCATTCCCTCCCTCCCTCCCACGCATTCCCTCCCTCCATCTCTTTATACTTCCCTTCATGAGTTTACAAGCTAAGAGCTGTCATCCTGACTCAGTTCATTTACAAGCTAAGAGCTGTCATCCTGCCTCAGTTCATTTACAGGCTAAGAGCTGTCATCCTGACTCAGTTCATTTACAAGCTAAGAGCTGTCATCCTGCCTCAGTTCATTTACAGGCTAAGAGCTGTCATCCTGACTCAGTTCATTTACAAGCTAAGAGCTGTCATCCTGACTCAGTTCATTTACAAGCTAAGAGCTGTCATCCTGCTTTAGCTCACTTTAAAGACCCATGCTCTCTAGTGTATGTTAACACCTGACTAACACCTACGTTAGGTACCTTATCAATGTTAGGTGAACAGGGACAAAAGGTGTAAGGAGATTAACACCTAAGTACCTACTTACTGCTAGGTGAACAGGGACCATAGGTATAAGACTATAACGCAGGTACCTGCGTACTACTAGGTGAACAGAGGCAGCAGGTGTAAGGCACCATGTTCAGTGTTTCCACCCATAATCAAGACATTTACTAAAAGAGACGTTTCGCCCACTAGTGACTATATCATTCTTAATCCATAGACAGGTGAAGACACAGTGACGAGAGGTCAGGTGCTGCTTGTTGAGTCAGGTAGTGAGGTCAGGTGTCAGAGATTAGTCAGGTAGTGATGTCAGGTGTGGGAGAGGAGTCAGGTAGTGATGTCAGGTGTGGGAGAGGAGTCAGGTAGTGATGTCAGGTGTGGGAGAGGAGTCAGAGGCAGTGCCAGTGATGGCACCTTCTATCCCTCACAGAAGAAGTATGGTGGGTACTGTGCCAACGGGAACGACCATACACGCTTTCCTGCCGACACAATTAAGATCGATGTCATGGGTTAGGTTACGTTAGGTAAGGAAACAGGACAAGTGTTTCCTGACGCGGCGTCTCAGTCATATGATGACCCACAGCTGGATCTTTTGGTCATCCACTGGAGGCCTTCCGCTGGCTTACCGGTCCACCCCTTTAAAAAATATGGTTATGATTATAACCTTTTTTTTATATTAGAGTGTTATCACTGGCTCCTTCCTCAAGGATTATTGGACCGCCAACCCACACTGTCACCAGGAAGACTGCCAGGTTGTCACCAGGAAGACTGCCAGGTTGTCACCAGGAAGACTGCCAGGTTGTCACCAGGAAGACTGCCAGGTTGTCACCAGGAAGACTGCCAGGTTGTCACCAGGAAGACTGCCAGGTTGTCACCAGGAAGACTGCCAGGTTGTCACCAGGAAGACTGCCAGGTTGTCACCAGGAAGACTGCCAGGTTGTCACCAGGAAGACTGCCAGGTTGTCACCATGCTTCCTTGGTGAGAGTTCAAGGTGGTGGTGCTGCTGGCGCATCATTAGCGACACCACCACCACTACCACTACCACCACTACAACAACAACTCCCCTACAACCAGTATGCAGATGACTGGTCTCACTAAGCCCATCCCTGGTGTACATAAATGGCCGGCTATTAATTACAGTGGTGAGGCCATCTGGTGGCGTGAAGTACGTTCCAGGGAGCGTGTGGTGAAGAATGTATAGGGGAAGGGTGTTGGATGCCCTACACGCTCGCTACAAGGGAGTCTCCTGCCTTATGGTGATGGAGAGTGCGCTTCGATACCCTAACCGCACACTGCAAGAGGGTTCAATACCTTAAAGATATGTAGAGTGGTGTCACGTGCCCCGTAGAACACGGCTAATAAAGGGGGGAGTTGGATGCCTTATTAAGCTGTTCTAGAGAGTTTATTGCTATACTGAAAGGACTAAACTGCTTAAAAAATATATATGAATAAGGAGGATTGTGTCGCTCAAACTAGGAAGAGTGTTCAAGTCCAAACAAAGATGCAAATCGTAATCAAATGTTTTAGTTTCAAGACCAGACGGAGTGTTGGATTACATCACGTAGTGTTTGATACCACCTGTCTTCCCGCCAGTATGTGGGGGGGTGCTGTGTGGGGGTGGAGGGGACATCGGAGGCGGGGAGGGGTAAGAGTGTGGGGAAGGGGTGATAACGGAGGAGGGGTGGAGGGGGAGGGAGGAAGGAGGGGTCTGTCCCCAGTAAGACTGAAGGATGAACTTCTTCCTCTCAATATTTTTTATTAACACAAACACACACACACACAAACACACACACACACACAAACACACACACACACACACACGCACACACACACACACACACCACACACACACACACACACACACACCACACACACACACACACACCAAACACACACACACACACCACACACACACACACACACACTGGCGAGGTGTCAGAGTGGGCGCCGGTGACGAGCGGTTCCACAGGGGTCAGTCCTGGACCAGTGCTGTTTCTGGTATTTGTGAACACATGACGGAAGGAATAGACTCGAAGTGTCCCTTGTTTGCAGATGATGTGAAGTTGATGAGAAGAATTCAATCGGACGAGGACCAGGCAAACTACAAAGGGATCTGGACAGCCTGCAAGCCTGGTCCAGCAACTGGCTCTGGAATTCAACCCACCAAGTGCAAAGTCATGAAGATTGGGGAAGGGCAAAGAAGACCGCAGACGGAGTACAGCCTAGGGGGCCAGAGACTGCAAACCTCAATCAAGGAA